>VNJZ01011157.1:0-32483 GCA_008042795.1 Drosophila asahinai
CAACCATCTCTCGGATGGTTTAAACCAAAAAAAAAAAAAAAACGCGAAAATGGAAATATATATCTTTGAAAAGTCGTTTCTAGAGCGCCTGAAGGAAGCCGAGGCAGTGCTCTCGTGGGAAGGATCCGTGATCCCAGCCTCGCAGGTCCGATCAGAGTGGAAGTCATACGTAGAGCTAAAGATTGAGCCAGCAGGTAAGCCAACCAACAATCATATCCATACATGCATGCATACACACATACATATGTGCCTGTGCCAAATAAAGGCCAATGCGTACGCACACACACTTAGCTACTCATTTACCTAAACAGGTTGGCAGGCAATTTGGAAAATACCGCGTGTTATCTGCGAGGATCTGAAGCTCCCCTATCCCACAATTGTGTACGGTTACGTGGAGCAGGTGATCTTCGACGAGCTGAAGGCTGTGTTCGTGGTGACCGCTGTGCAGGACAACAATGTCCACCTCCCGGAGAACAACGAGGTGTCCCTGGTGGAGCTGTGGCCCACGGTCCAGCAAGAGAACTCCGCCCTGAATGTGGACACCACGGCCGAGTGCATCGATCGGTTGCGCTTTTTCTACTCGCACGTTTGGATGCCGTGGGACAAGGACTATGACGATGACCGCGACTGGGTGCAAATGCATCTGCAGGCTCGTATTCAGCTGGCTTGTGATCTGAACAAAAACAAACTGTCCCGACCAATGGCTCTGCACATGCGCACGCTGCTCGCGGAGGCTAAGTACATTCAGCAGCGCCTGGAGTACCTGGAACTTGACCTGGCATCGGATGCCGAGCCAGAAAGCGATGACGAGGCTGTCGAACTGAATGACAATGCTGCAGAGCTGCCAAGGAGGCAGCAGCCGAAAACTGGAAGCTCCGATGGAAACAGCTTCAACGTGTCCACTCTTCCCGTTACGGATCTCATGTGTCTGCACCTGCGCATGGCCATAATAAAAAGTGAGTTCGAAATTCTCGAGAACCCAGAGATGAGGCGAGCTTATAGTGAGCTGCAGTCGAACTCAATAAAACGACATCTGCTCCAACGCAGCTCTGGGAGAATCTCCAGAGCCTCGGACGACCTGTTGATGGAACGCGCTCCCATTGGCCACGTAGTCGCTGTTCCTGGGAAGCTGCAAGAGCAGCTTGATCTATTGCTGTTGGCCAAGGAGCAGGTTAAGCCAGATACACAGGTACAGCTAGCTAACTCGCTTCAAGGTGTGCTGAGCCTTTGCCAGAGCAACGACGATATATTACTCTCGCCCGGTAATCACACCATTAAATTTATGGAGCACCTCAACGATAGTGGCAGCCTTAGCGGGCTGGTTAAGCCTGAAGCCATCCTTGCTGCCGTTGTGGACCTGTCAAAGCTCCCTGTGGTGTGTTCCAGTGATGAAGACAGCACACTGTTGGTCATTGACGGAGACTACTCGGTCTCGCAGCTCGTCCTAGACTGTCGGCATGTTCGTCGCGGGATCCTTCTGCGCAACGGCACCCTGACGATGCGTGGGTGTCGCCTGCTGGGCGATGGAAACTCTAGCACCCAGGAGGGCATCATCTGCATGCCGGGCGCCAACCTAGATCTCAAAAGTTGCGTCATCGAGAAGTTTGCCGTTGGCATCTCAATGCGACCTCGATCCAGCGCGGAATTGGGAAACGTTCAAGTGAAAAACTGTCATACGGGATTGGAGCTGACGGAGAAAACGGTGTCCTTGAATCTGCAGGGCAGCAAGTGCAGTTTTGACAGTTGCAAGCTTGGCATTTTGGCAGACGGCTTAGCCCAAGGTCATGGAGACTCTAAGAAGTCGCTCTTTTTGGAGCAATTCCGAGATCTGCAGCGGTAAGCATAAACATATGTCTTTTGAAATCGATTTTAAATTGGTTGGATCTCCAAAAACTTTTAAGTAAGCTCCATAAGACTAAATCGCTAGGGACTGATAAGTCAGCCGATAACTTTAGCCGTATACGCCATAGTAGAATTATGTATAAATATATCAGTGCATAGGGAACGGCCCAAAAAAGTTTGCAGCAACTTTTTTAAATATTATTCAAATAAATACAAGTTTTAGTTTAAGGTGAAAGTAACTAAACTTTCAAGGGGTTGAATTTGTAAGGAAATAGCTGTTTCTAGATGGCAAACAGATGATGGATTTTTTGTTATTTAGTCTTTTATTCCATATGGAACACCCCAATTATTTATATGTTAAACAATTTCAAAGCTAATTGGTGCTCCTTGTCTGAACGAAAGGTAGAAAATAAGGGAGTAAGGGTTAATTTGGTGCAAAACGGGCCACTTTTCAAAAATTTGTTGTGGCGAAACGGCTTGAGTTAGTTTATTAATTTAAATGACAATTAGACCATTTTTCTAAAAATGTTTCATTGAAAAATATGTGCAGGTATAGAAGTTATAGGGAATCTCCCGTGACCCCTTCAAAAAAAGTTGATTTGCGGTTTACATCCTACCGGTCCACAGAATCGTCCAATATGAAAACCACAATATGCATCAGTTAAAGGATAATTGTCCGGAGGTATCACCGTGGAGTTTTTCTAGTTTTCATTTTTTTTTTTCGATTTTTCATGAAAGTTTGAAGTAAAATATTCAATTCTTGACTAAAAAAAAGTTTAATTGTTAAATAAAAAATATAATAAAAAATAAAATTAAAAAAACCCCGACGGTGATACCTGGAAAATTAGTTGCAGAAGCTGTGTGCAAAATTTCAAAACGATTGGTCAAGTCGATTTTTAGTAATCGTGTACACCGACTTTGAAGATGGCACTTTGCAGGAGAGCGCTTTAAAGATTTGGCTCCCCATACATCGAACATAGAATGACCTCCGTTCAACTACCCTTTACTTCGTTATGTTGGCCATTCATAAATAAAAATAAAAAAAATGGCGAAAAAAAATTAAATACCCTACCCTTTCCTTAAAGTTTGAAGAACTGAACGTTTAACGTGACTATAGGAAATCTCGGTTCACGCAGGCTTTTTTGAAGTACTAGCTTAGGGCAAAGTGGAATGCCTGAAGAGCCCTCGAGACCACTTTTTGGTCAGACCTATAGCTTACATATAAATCGGTTTCACTTTCAATTTTATTTCAATACCGATCCCAAAAATAATGTTGGTATACAAAGTACTGGTAAAAGAAGAAAAAAAACAGAGAGTAAGCTACTTCGGTATGCATTTTGGTTTTTGTTTCATACAAATATCTGCATATACAAAACTCGCCTTGAAAATAAAAAAAGGCGCAACACACGCAACATATGCGCTTTATAGTCAACTCACACAAGGCTCCATCCCCCATCTACCGTCTACCGTCTATGATGACACCGTCTGAGTTGTCAAATTCCATATAAATTTGCATTCCAAATTTCTCAAAATATTCCACCATCACTTTGTGATGTTCCTATCTCAGCTGTTTCACTCCGTCTGTATACGATATTTATTTTTCCACCACTAAAAAGTTGCCATTCGCACCGGAAAAGTTGCCACATCGAACAAATTAACATAAAATCATAGTCGAAATAGTTGCTCGCCTTCACCCGATAAGGTAGAAATGAAATAAGTCCCCAAACCCAATTGTTTGGGCTATTGGATTGATGTTAAAATGTTATTTTATTTTTAGATACAACGAAGACAATCTACTTGGTGACTGCTGCTTTAATAACTGTGGAAACATGATTCGAGTTTTAAACGAATCCGATCAGCTGCTGGCTCAGCGATTGCATCAGTGGCTTCTAGAAGACGAACTTGAGGGTGAAAATAAGGAGAACTTTTAAATGGTTTAAGGGTATCATTATATGCATCAACGCAATTAACTCAAATAGCCGTATATAAAAATTCACTAAATAAATACATACATATTTTAAACATTAGCGGTCAATTTTAAATCGATAGTACAAATATTCAATTCGATTTTTTGGGTGTTTGTAATTTTCAGCATTCGTGCATTGGTCACACTATTAATCAGACATCAAAACATACCCCAAAAACGGTTTTATTATCAGTTTGAAGTTGTTAGGAATACCATAATATTGAAAAATAGGAGGCGACACAATGTCAAAGGAATACTGGATGCGAGATCTGCCAACGGCGTTGCGCGACTTGTCCATTATAAATTTGGCCATTCCAGGTTTGCATGATGAGATCACCATTCAAAATGAAGTCAATTAAAAGTCCACATCTAGTATAGGTTCCCATAACTCCATGACCTACGGCATTAGTAGTAAGTCCAAACTGGCACCAGACGCTGATTCCGCGGTCAAGCGATGGCATCGCTTTTTTCCCTGCTTTGTGCGCCGGTGGAGCAGGACGCAATCCTGCGGCACAGTTGAGCAACTACAGCTTGGTGTGCGTTACTTTGACCTGAGGATAGCCCAGAAGGATGATAAGTTTTACTATTGCCATGGTCTCCTTTGCATGGAAGTGTTCAAGCCCCTCTTAGAGCTTCGCCAGTTCCTGGATACCCATCCCGAAGAGGTCGTCATCTTGGACTTGCAACACTTCTACGCGATGTCAGTGGCCCATCACCAGCAACTGCACAAGGATCTAATAAAATTCTTCGGCCATCGACTCTACTCCACCGCGGATGGATCCCTTAAAGATTGTACTCTGAACCGATGTCTCGAGCTGCACCGCCAATTGGTCCTTATCTATAGAAGGTGTCCCATTCCGCTTCCTCTGAGATTTTGGCCCAGCTATGCTTGGCCAACGCCCTGGCCAAATAAGTCGAGTGTGAAAAAGTTGCAATCATTTTTGCAAGACTCTCTGCTCTCCCGGCAGCCTCAACAGGGGTACGTGTCCCAGTGCCTCATAACGCCTACTGGTCGTTATATTGCCCTCCGGCTCTTCTTTACGCTGAAGAGCACAGCGAAGCGGGTAGACAAGAAGCTTCATCCCTGGATAGCAGACCAAATGCCTGGTCCCTTCGAACCCAAAGAGGAGCCCAGAGTAAATGTATTTCTTGCCGATTTTGTAAACCTTAAAGATGGACAGTTATGCGATTGGGTACTGCAGCTCAACACAAAGTTGCATGAACGCATCATTGAAGCGAGTCAAGCGAAACAAGATTCAGTTTCTTAATGTTATTGGTAAAATAAAAAAGTTTATCTGGTTTTGCTAATTTTTGTACTTTTATATAAAAATCCAAATGGTTAATAAGAAAATTGTTTAAATGATTAATCAATAATAAATCTAAATAATGTATATGGACAAACTTACCCAATAAATAGTCGGTTTCTCTTCGTTTTAGTCCTTAGGTAAAATATTTTTAGATATACTGTTTTTACGCTCTTTCACTAACAAGTAACAACTTATTGAACCTTGAAATTTTAGCAGATCGCTTTTTTGAAAATCCTTTCCCATGGTGTAAATAATTCAAAAATAACGGTAAGCTGGAAAATTGCAAGCAAAATTTTTTCTTATGTAGAAATGTACTCGCAATGGTGCATCATAAGATTTTATTTTGGAAAAAAATTACAATAGTTTGAGTCACTTGTAGCATTATCGGGTCCAGCTGAAGCTACGGTGTGAGAGTCACTTGAAGAGTGAGGGAGAGGATCTGAAGACTTCTTAAGAGACAGAAGCTCCGATGAGCTCAATGCAGTAAATGGCCTCTCGTCAATGGCAACGCGCGTGTACGAGACCACGCCGAATAAAGACAGCTGAGCTTCTTCATACGCATGGCTTCTTTAAAAGTTTTCCTTTAAAAGCTACTCATTTACATAAAGCGCAGCATCGGAGTTGAGACCCAATAATTGCTAGTTATGATTTTCGGGCTCGGAAAATATTGCAGATTCTTGGTGGTTTAGTTAGCTGGAGATTAAAACAGAACTTGTATAGAGCTATAACGTTTTTTCCCTCCACGAAGGAGACACCGTGGATGCGGACCTCGCAATCGACCCTAGACGACCCACTCCCTCACCCATCTCTCGCAGATCAGCCATATCCTGGTCCAGCTGCTCGACTCGACTCCCTGAGTCGATCCCTTTAAGAAAAAAGATCGACCACGTCGCGCTCCAGATTGGTGACTCGGTCCCCTTGACATCACTCGAGATTAGCTCCAAGCTATCTAAGAGGCTGCTGAGGATACGCTGCTCGGCTTTCCTGGCGTGGTTCGCGATTTGGTCAGTCTGCTCCTGGAAACGAACCTTGAGCACATCGGATACGCGGTCGCTAGAAGTCTCAGTGTTGTTCCGGGTGCGCTTTGTCGGTGGTGCAGTGGAACCTATTATAATTTTTTTTCAGTGTATTTTTTCATACATTCTCGGTTATAATACCCTCGTACTCTATGGGTACCGGGTATAAATATAAGCAATTATTGTGAGAAGTTCGTATTCGTGCTATTAATTATTTTATTTATTAAAACCAATACACAAAATATATACATATATAATAATACATATATAAAAACATAAAAACAAACACACAGCACATTGGAGCAGCTTCAAATGGAGTCCAAGGTGGGGAAAGTAAGTGCCATTAATCGATAAGAAATCGCACCGCCTTCTGTGCTTTTGTCGGTGAAATGACACTGCCTGCAGCAGAAGCCTCTGCCTCTGCCTGGGCAAGTGATTTGCGTATTCCGTTGAGGACGCTGTCTAGCCGACCCACTGCCTCCTGAACACTGACGGCTAGGACACCGTTATCCTGGTGATTCTCCCGATCGAGCAGTGCGCTCTCACATTGCCTCCGCAGGCGCTGTGAGCATCGCTGCATCATCTGCAACTCTTGAAAAACGATGGCGGTGAAGTTGCTACTGTGGTCGATTGGCGTCTCCTCGGGGTCGTAAGTAAGCAGACGCTTGGTGTACTGCACCAGTTTGCTTCCAGATGAGGGACTAATAGGCGTGAGTTTGGGAGATGGCGTCGATGTCTGTCTAGTAGTATTGTTGCTGCTCCCTGACACGTTCAGTAGCAGCCTCTGCAGGGGCTTATTCAGCAGAACATCCTTCATAGCACTTAGGTTCAGGGCTATTCGACTAGAGTTGTGTGTCTCACTCAAGGTCTCATTGAGGTCTGCATCTAGGGGTTCCCAATCGACCTCCACCCTTTGAAAAATGTTGCGGGCATTTTGATTTTCCGGCTGCTCCGCCGCACCATCTCTTACCAAATCCAGCCACACACCCAAACGAGCCGTAGGCCACTCAGCCTTGAGACCACGCTTTTTGTCCAGAATCAGGATCACCGTCCGCAGGAGTCCAAACTCATCCGGAGTTTGAGTTTGCCGAAACTCAAGTTGCAAGCCCAGCTGACGACACCGTTGTGTGGCCTCTTTCACCATTAGCTGGGTCTTATGTAGGCTCTCTTTCGACGGGTTCATCATAATGCGTTGTATATCTTCCAGGAGTGTCGATTTTTGGGCCGAAGTCGATGCAGCATGCTCCTCATCGAGCGAGGTGTGTTGATCCTGCTGAGTTAATGCCAGAGCCTGGCGCTCCGTTTCCAATATCTCGCTGTTACACTTGTATTTGAACTGTTCCAGTTCGAGGCATTGCAGCCGCTCCTCAAAGTCCCTGGCATGTTGCGCACGCTCCTGTTCGATGCGCGACAAAGCCGCTCGCTTTTCAGCTTCCAGCTCTGAGCGCAATTGCTGCTCCTGCTTCTGCAGAATCTCCAGGTGGGCCAGCTGGAAATCTACCGGCTCCTCGGTCTTGCCTCTTTGTGAGCAAAAGGGATTGGAGATGCGAAAATAATGGGAGCCACCAATCACCAAGCGATCGCCATGGAACAGCTGCCGACGATTTTCTAGGAGCTCTCCGTTTACATAGGTCTCGAAGTCCTCGCTCCCTGGTATGACAAATAGTTTTCCAGCCCGATCGTGTTCTATATTGCAGTGATGCAGGGCCACCAGGGGACCATCCAGCACGATGTCCGGCTGCGAATTAGAATTACCGGGAAGACGACCGCGTCCAATGCGTACAAGTCCTTGGGGTAGTAAGTAGAACAAGGTGCCACTTAAGATCGGATCCGCTGTAAGGTTGACCAAACACGCCTGTTTCTGATCAGCAGTCAATTCCAGGGCCAAGCCTCGACGCTTCAGCAGTCGCAGTTCCGACTTGCGCTGATCCTCCGCCTCCTTGAGCCTCTCCATCCAGGATTTCTGTGCGCGATTTAGCTCTCGTTCCCTTTCAGCCAACTGCTGCCGAAGTGCCTCCACCTCCTTGTCATCAACTGAGGTTTCAATTATGATCTTTCTTGGCACCGGATTATTGTTATTGTTCCCGGACAGACGCCTTTGCCTCTCGTACTCGTTCCTGAGCGACTTGAGCCGATCTACTTCCGCGCGGAGGTCTCGAATGATCTTGTCATGAGGAGATTCATTCACCTTAACCCTGTTGACGATGGAGCGGGCCTTGCAGGCGTAACGCAAAGTGGCCAAAGTTTCGTCCGCATGCAGGCTAGCTGGTGAGATGGTAGCCAGCATAACAGTTTTTGAGTTTCCGCCGAGGTTTTCCTTGAAAGAGAAGAAAGTAACGTATAAATTTGAGTCCGTAATCTTTAAAAGGAAGGCAAGAAATATAGTTTTATAGTGGAACTCAACATAATCAACATATTTCTGCATACATTTTTTAAAAGTGCATAAATAAGTATTTTAAAATCAACGCTTTAACTGACTGACTCTATCTAGTTTTGTGACGATTAATAATATTATTTAATTAGTTAAAATCAACACGCTGCTTTAAAGATTCTCCATATTTGCAATGCATACATTTATTCATCTAAATGCCGATTTCAAAACTAATTAAATTTGAAATCGTGAATAGAAAGAACACTTTTTGCAAAATTTCATTCAGATAGCTAAAAAATTGAGAGACTAGTTTGAATCGGACAGAAAGTAATGGCTAGTTCGACTCGTCTAATGATACTGATCAGGAATATATGCGTTGCAAACATCTGGTCAAAATAATAATACACTCTACAAGGGTATAAAAACTGTTGAAATACAACACAATAATGTAGTTTTAATTACAGAAGCAATTTTTAATTTTTACTATTATTTTATTTATTTTACAAGCTTACTTCAAGATTTTGGTACAAGATTTTTTACCTCACGTTATTCTATGAATAACTTCATAGGACACTTATTTTCATCTTAATAGATTTCAATAAGAAGATTTGGTAGAAAAAGTGTCAAGATTTCGTATGCTTTGCATGTGCATGGAAATAAAAAATGTCTTTAAAAGCAGCTAAAAGTGTGAACAAATTTTTTTATGTCGATTTTTACTTACACAAGTAGGAAAGCTACAGTCGAGTGTGACCGACTGTGAGATACTCGGTACCCAAATCATTGTCGGTGAAATTAAAAAGCACACGGACAAAATGTTGACAATCGAAGACAAATGTTGCTAAAAACATATGAGCAACATTAAAAAAGTCAATGATGCTAGGAACATGTTCAGCAATAAACTTCCATGTTATTCATCCGATTTTACTCAAATTTTTAGAACACGTCCGCGAATGCCTACTTATTTATTATGACTATTTACTTTAAGCCGGAAATCACGACTATAGCTTATATACCGTTTTTTATGATTTTCGAGGGCGGAAATGGGCGTGACCAAATTTTAAAACAAACTTGATCTGCGTGCAACAGATTCCAATGTTGTCACCAAATTTGGTACCTCTAGCTCTTATAGTCTCTGAGATCTGTTGTTTCACACGGACGGACAGACGGACATGGCTAAATCTACTCGACTGGTGATGCTGATCAAAAATATGTATACTTTATGGGGTCGGAGATGCCTCCTTCTGCCTGTTACATACATTCTCGGGAAGCGCTCGGGTAATTTACTTCCAAAATAATGTATACTTATGCGTTCTTAGAGAAGCGGAAGTTGCACATAATATTTATTTTATAACTCATTTAAAATTTTGAGCGCGCGATTATTTTTTTCCAAGAAATTTTTTCGCCTACGGCGCTATCTTAAGTATTCCTAATTAATGTTTTTTTTTTTCCTGGTTATGATTTTGAAATTAAACGAAAATAAGAACATGGAAGGTCCTTTATAATTTTATATATAATATTATCTTAATATTGAAATACAAAAAAAAAATGGAATTAAAAAGTCGTTAATTACTACGTATTTTACGTTGTCAAATTTTTGTTTTATTTATATTAAACGCATAAATGTATTCAAAGTGTGCAAAGTGTCGACATATATATACACACATATATATAAGCACAATTTGACAAAAGTTTTAAGCTTCACAGACCACTGTAACGATCACACAGACAGGTAGTTGGATTTTGTGTATTCATAATTTGTCACTGTGTGCGTGTTTGCGTAGCAACGGTTTCCAAGCGCATTTGTTATGGGAATTAGGCTAAACTTTAAAGATTTATTGTGACTAAACTAAGAGCGTCCCCAACATAATTTGTATACCCAAATGTACGTCGAAGCACCCCCTACCTATGTGTTTTTTTTTAATTGTTTGGAAGGGGCTCCGTTAATAGAAAATTAACAATTACCTGAAGAAACAAGAAGCAAACAGTAAAATGTTTTCTTTGTTTATACCTAATAAGTACATTAATAAATGAAACAAGTAAGAAAGCTACAGTCGACTGTGCTCGACTGTGAGATACCCGGTACCTAAACGTTTGCGCTTCACACTAAAAGTCAAATTAAAATTGTACATACATACATTGTACATAATACATTGGCTCGAATGCGGCACCTGTCGGCTACAGCTTGCAACAGCAGTCCCTTAGGGCGGTGTGTTAAAATTCTAACCTTATTGCTAGTATCTGCCATGTTTATCATCCGATTTTACTGAAATTTTCAGGAAACGTCCGCTCTATTTTATTCATTTTTTGTGTTTATTAACTTTTACCCGAAAAAAAACGAGTATAGCTTATTTAACGTTTTTTATGATTTTTGAGGGCGGAAGTGGGCGTGGCCAAATTTTAAAACAAACTTGATCTGCGTGCAACAGATTCCAATGTTGTCACCAAATTTGGTAACTCTAGCTCTTATAGTCTCTGAGATCTGTTGTTTCACACGGACGGCCAGACGGACAGACGGACATGGCTAAATCGACTCGGCTGGTGATACTGATCAAGAATATATATACTTTATGGGGTCGGATATGCCTCCTTCTGCCTGTTACATACATTCTCGGTTGGCACAAACTTATAATACCCTTGTAACCTATGGGTACCGGGTATAAAAAAGAGGATTACCTATTACTATTACCTAGTTTTCTTGAAATTCGAACTGAAAGTTGCTCAAATTTCCTAAAAATATTACGTTTTGTTGAAAATGAAAAATTTGTCAACTTTGATACGAAATATCTTTTTAAACGAGAAAGAAAGCTAACTTCGGTAAACCGAAGTTGGTATACCCTTGCAGTCTGCAAATTGGATCATTGGAAATCGAACCATTTTAGTAATGTTGAAATAATATCGAATTTTGTACATTTTACATTTTACATGTAGAATTTAACATTTTCATATAAATCGACCGATCGCTTCTATGGCAGCTATATGATATAGTGGTCCGATCTTAATGAAATGAAACCCGTAATTCTAGAAGCTTAAAAAACTGCTATATTTCAAAATTTATAGAAATACGTTGAAAAACAGAGAAATAAAATTTTTTTTTACATTAATTTCGCCATCATTCCTATGGCAGCTATAGGATATAGTAGTCCGATTTCGGTCGTTCCGACATATATACTGCGTGCTAAAGAAATAAGACTATGCTGAACATTTTAGCTCGATAGCTCAAAAACTGAGAGACTAGTTCGCGTAGAAACCGACAGACGGACAGACAGACAGACGGACATGGCTAGATCGACTCGGCTGGTGCTGCTGATCCTTCACTGCGTTGCAAACATCTGGTCAAAATTATAATACCCTCTGCAAGGGTATACAAAATCGTAGGCTATTAACATTTTGTATTTTTAATCTTTGAACACATAACATAAACATAAAATTTTTGATTTTTGCAACGCCGTTTGTTCTAGAGGTCCCATAGTGCGATGGCTACACGCGCAGGACCTTTGTTGGTCTTAACAAAGCAAGTAAGAAGCTACGGTCGAGTGTGTGTGATATCCGGTACCTAAACGTTTGTGCTTTACATTAAAAGGCAATTTAAAACGAGAAAGAAAGCTAACTTCGGTAAACCGAAGTTGGTATACCCTTGCAGTCTGCAATTGGATCATTGAAAATCGAACCATTTTAGTAATGTTGAAAAAATATCGAATTTTGTACATTTTACATGTAGAATTTTACACTTTCATATAAATCAACCGATCGCTTCTATGGCAGCTATATGATATAGTGGTCCGATCTTAATGAAATTAAGACCGTAATTCAAGAAGCATTAAAATCAGCTATATCTCAAAATTTATAAAAATACGTGGAAAAACAGAGAAGTTAAAATTTTTTTTACATTAATTTCGCCATCATTCCTATGGCAGCTATAGGATATAGTAATCCGATTTCGGTCGTTCCGACATATATACTGCGTGCTAAAGAAATAAGACTATGCTGAAAATTTCAGCCCGATAGCTCAAAAACTGAGAGACTAGTTCGCGTAGAAACCGACAGACGGACAGACAGACAGACAGACAGACAGACGGACATGGCTAGATCGACTCGGCTGGTGATGCTGATCAGGAATATATATACTTTATGGGGTCGGAGATGCCTCCTTCACTGCGTTGCAAACATCTGGTCAAAATTATAATACCCTCTGCAAGGGTATAATTATACATACGTTAAAAATAAATCACCGCTTGAATTAGCTCCCGACCTAAAAAATTAAATGTCATATTTAAATATGAATAATACATTTTATAAGGACGTAGAAAAACTCGTTCGATCAACCGTCAAAAAAGTTGGCGCCATTATATCGCGCGACCAAGGCTCGAACACGCCACCTGTCGGCTACAGCTTGCCTTAGGGTTGTCTTAAAATGCTCACATTTTTCCTTATACCTCCCAGGTTTATTATCCAATTGTACTCAAATTGAAGAATATTGCTTTTTTAACAGACAGACAGACGGACAGACGGAAATGTCTAAATCGACTCGGCTGGTGATGCTGATCAAGAATATATATACTTTATGTTACATACATTCTTTGTTGGCACTAACCATACCATTGTACCCTATGGGTACCGGGTATAAATACGATGATTACACTGGTCGACAGTGACTGAACAGTTCTTTAACAGGTCTTTACAGGTACATTACTAATCCGAAACTGAAAAGTTTCCATCACGTACCAATTTTAAGAAAACAGCGGATAAAGTATCAATCACTGCTTGAATTAGCTCTTTTCAAGGCTTAATAACTCCCAAACCTTACGTAGCCCAGAGCTGGTATTAGGCTTAAAAAAATCTTCTCCCCACTGTGAGATACCCGGTACCCAAAGCATTGCGGGTGAAATTAAGGCACATGGGCATGGAAGAAAGAAAATGTTGAGACTAAGAGAAACACCCAAAAAGAGACAAATGTTGCCAGAAACATGTTGAGCAACACCCATTGGTCCTGCCAACACAAATGTAGAAGTTGCAGAAGAAGCATAAATAGCATTCTAAAATGTCTTTCTATTGCCTGGGCACCTCTGCTTTTTAAGAGCGAGTATAAAACTTGATCTTTACTGAAATACATACATAAATATGCATACATACATATGCATATGTACATATGTATGTCGTTTTTTGTTTAGTGTTTTGAGATCGTTATCGCTTAACAGCGCTATCAGTAAATGCATTGAAGGCAAGGAGGAAAAAAACGTTGATAGTCTGTTCTTGTTGTGCCAGAAATGTATGTATGTATGTGAGCACACAAAAATAAAATGTACATATATGGCCGAGTTGATATGGAATGTCCCATATGTATATATAAATGTCCATTAGTAGCTATATATCACTGTGGACGGCAGTCCACGTAGTGACGATGAGCACCGAGACTGTGGTGCGCAAGGAGACTATTATATACAGCCGTAGAATTGAAAATCTGCTACGATAGTCCGAACGGAACCATTTTTATATATCGATCGAAAGGTATTGTTAACCTCTTTGAAACTGCATACTAAGATTATTCAGATTAGTTTAGGAGAAATGGGAGTGAAAGTGCGAAATTGAAAATTTTGAATATTGGAGCTGTTCGGGCCGGTGGAGCAAAACTCAACAAACTTTTAATGTTGTTGTGATCTAGCTTCAAAAGATATTCCGTTCAAAAGATATTTAATAAACAAGATTTTCATTTTTTTGTATAGATTTTTGCGTTTTCCGCTACTTTGGCGGGAAAACAGGCACTTTCCCGCACCCATAACTTCTGAACGACTAAAGTTACAGAAACGTTTTCGTTTTCGGCACTAAGCTGTAAAATACCTAGCCTTAAAACTAAAGAGCAGCGTGTCGAATTAGAAACTAGTTGAATTATTTGTTATTTATTTTTTTTAACGTTACTATTCATTGTCACAAAATTTGATATCAGAAACTTTTCAAGTTGATGGTGCCATCGTCACTTTAATCTCACCTCGTTAAAAGGTGTTTTTATTTGATGTATGTACGAGGTGTGTTCAAAAATTATCGTGATTTTTTTAAAAATTATTTATTTATTCATGAATATCTATTTTGTCCCCTTCAAAGTAATCCCCATGAGATATTATACACTTGTGCCAACGGTTTTTCCAATCTTCGAAGCACTTCAAAAAATCATTTTTTGTATCTTGTTTAGCTCCTCCTTCGATGCCGTATTTATCTCTTCAAGCGTAGCGTAACGTCGTCCTTTCATGGGCCTCTTCAGTTTAGGGCACAAGAAAAAGTCACATGAGGCCAGATCTGGGGAATACGGTGGCTGCGGCTTCATTAGTGTGTTGTTTTTGGCCAAAATGTCGCGCACAAGCAACGATGTGTGAGCAGGGCCGTTATCGTGGTGAAAAAGCTAATTTTTGTTCTTTTCGGCCTTTCTACTCGGCCTTCTGAGAACATTTTGTACCACCGATACACGCTGCTTCGGTCCAAGGTAGCTTCTCCGTATGCCACAGTCAACATTCGAAATTTATTTTCGCACTTCGCACTTTTCGCACTTAATTTCGTTTTTCACAAAAACACAGGTTCTTTGATCCATTTTTTTTAATAGGTAAAAATCGAAGATCCAAAACACGTGCAAGCAAAGCAGCTGCCAACAATTAAGTGAACATTTAAAATGGCCGAGCTTGTCGGCATAGGTGAGAGACATGAGTACCAACATAACGCCACAAAAAAATCGAAATTCGAATATACGTAACCCGCGACAATTCAAAATTCGGGATACTTTTTGAACACACCTCGTACATACGTAAGTATAAAGTTTTTAGTACACATACTTGCCAGTGTCCGGAATGAGAAAAAGACACTTGTTTGATTAAGCAGGTCAGCACCGTGGGCCGAGAGAAAGACAGAGAGGAAGTGAGAGCGGCCATGAGATATTTAGTTAAACTGCGCAGCACCAGCGACGTAGGCGTATCTAATTAGGCGGCCACAGTGGGCAGTATTAAATATCTTATCCAATTGAAGGGTTTCTAGATATTCGTACAAATATGGCCTATTATTGTGGAAACTTTATCGACCCATAGATAGATAGATAGATACATAGATAGAGTTCCCAACTGGTTCTAGCCTTAACACAAGTCTGGAAGAAACTTTGTTGACTCTTAAACGGTACGATAACTGGAAACGACCTTTAGGGGCTTGGCTCAGCCAAACAGACAAAACTGAAACTGGGACACCTAACCGCAAACTCAATTAATAAATATTGGGAATCGCGATTAGTCATTTGGGTACCAAAACGTACCACAATAAACAAATTATTGGCTAAATATAGCCTCCGTATATCCGCCCACCTATAGAAACCTGTCACGATCTGTTTTAATACCCCGAAATTCGATCACAACCGCAAAAATTTGCTAATAAGCCCGGTACGTATAAAGAAAAACAAAAACCTTCGATAGAACCTGCTAAAATGACGTAGGGCATCTATTAACTCTAGGTTTACAAATATAAACGAAAAAGTAAACCTTTATTAAACAGGCAAACACCTAAGCGGTAATTTTTCACGTTTTGTGTGAATTTCACGGCTTTTGGGTACCGCTTACACTAGATTATGATAAAACTATTTTTAATTTAACTACTTAGAAATCAGAAGAATGGCCCCAATAAGGTAAAAGACCGCTTGGCAACCGAATTTCAAGTGACTTAAGTAAGGGTAAAGTCACGGTTGCTCGGCCTGCAGTCTAGACTTTGATTAGCAAACCTTATAAAGATATATCCATCATCCATCGTATCACTCTCATGACATCAGTTTTTCGTCAGCTATTTGCTGTTAGCAATTAGTCGCTAATAAGAAAAACTTCCAGCATCGTTTTCATGCCCTCACTTAATTAACATTTATTAAGCATTTTCAAAACTAATGCAGGTGAATCATTAGGAAAATGAGCGGATACAGGCGCAACGATTTCTACGGTGCGTCCCACTGTGCCTCATGTGAGAGCTGTAAGCACTCGACGAGAGGGCAGGATGAACAAAAGCACGAGACACGAAAAGACAACACAACAAAAAGCCATACAGACTTACATACATATATGTACACAAAGAAACATACTGTTTTCACACAATTATTGGCACAGCAATATTTCCAAAAATCACATTTAAAAAAATAAAATATTGTTATTTTATTTGTTTTTTAAACTAAATAAAACTAATCTTCTATAAATGTATAATAGGGATAAATAAATACTGTCTAGAAAAAACTGATAGGTATATCATTGGGCCCGTTTCATACGATTCTTGCATTAAAGTGTCCTACTATTCTGCCCTTCATTGTGGACACACTCACACGTAGGCAAAGCAGCAGCAGTAAATATGGGGGACAAAAACAACTTTACGCACGAGCTGCGATACCCGAAGTCGACGAAAAACAAGAGCCGAAGCACCACCGTGCACGAGGGCTACAAAAATGCAGTAAATTTAACGCTCGGCTTTCAGTTTCATGTGAGACTTCCCACTGAGTACATCGAATTCGATGAAACTTCGGCGAGCTACATTGCATTAAGACTGGAATGCACAAACATCAGAGTTGACTTGGTATTCACCCTAAAAAGTGCATAAATACGCGTCAAATAAAAAAACGACTGAGACTACGGCTACAAAACAAAGTGATACATACAAACAGAGTTCATTGCACGTCAAAGAGCAGAGAGACAAAGTGAAACGACCTCGCACAACGTGCTGTAAAAAGAGGGAGCCACCATAGCTGCACAGCACCTTACAAGGCGAAAGAAACAAAAAATAAGCCACAGCCATGGATGTTTGGGGATTCTGTGTTAGTGACTCCACGATGTCATATGGCGGATCGATGCGCAGCGGCTATTACCGCGACTACGAGCAGTTCCCGTACGGAACGCTAGAGACCACCACATCTTCGTATGCGGTCAAGGATTGCTACAGTCGAGTGCAAGGTAATTTAGGGACTCCAAGCATAGCGATTAACGATAGTTAGTTAGAGCATAGAGCTTCCAGTCAGACAGCCTACTCAGGCACTCGCAATCGAAAATGCATTAAAATCATGCGTTCTAGTAGAATGTACATAGTATGTACTACATACATATGTACGTTTGTATATGTAAATAAATATGTATGTAAAAGACCCGCCCCCCCTCACTTTTTGTGAATTGCGTGCGTTGTTTGTTGTTTTTGCAAGAATTTATAAATAGCCAGCCTGATTTTTCGTCGATGAATGCGAGAGTGTGTGTGTGGGGAACACGCCTTAATTTTTTGCGCATACACAGGGTGTTTCTTAACCAAGTCCGCCTTATCAGCTCAGCTATCCGTTTTTGTTTACGATTTTGACCCTTCTGAGGCTTAATTCTACGTGCGGTCGGTACTATAAAGGTAGTCAGTTGCAAAAACAGAATGAGCACGTAATAGGTTTCCCGTGGAATTTAAAATTTAAAACGCAGTTAAGGTACACAAAGCAAATTGGGGAAAATCGTAAAAATACGTATGTACAATTGTATGGTCATTATAAGGTGGTTAAACTCGATAGCCGATTCCGCATTATGAAGGTTATTCGAGTCCATTATTAAGAGTATACATACATATGTGTACGTATACCCAACCACATGTTAAGACATTGTTTAACAATAAACGAAGACTGTAACTCTTATTTGGGCAAAGTTGGGCTAAAACTGAAACGCAATAACAGAACTAATGTGCGCATATCCGCATATCATGTGACTAAATACCCTCAATGTAATTTGCGTTATCACAGCACAAACAAAAAATGCAATACAGTATTAAATGTGTAAAGGGCACCTTCGAAAAGTGATGTTATAAAAGACCAAAATATAAAAGGATTAATTTTATTCAAAGAATTTACGAAGGACATATTAGTTAAATCCAAATCTGGCCAACAATAACTAATTATAAGAGCAAAATAATCAGCCAAAGTTTGGTGTTTTCTCATTCTTGGTTGAGGTTTTAGATGATAATACATACATGTAAGACTAAAACTTAAAATTTAGGGTTATATAAACGTCGATTTGATTTTTGATGGACTTCATAGTTTTTTTTCCGTGTGCTATATATATGTACATAGATTATGCAAGGTCGCTTATCACAGCGATTGGCTATTTATAAACAGTTTCCACATTTATCGGCAAGGCTTTGATTAATAAGAACCGTTTAGCATTTAACACGGTGTCAATTGAGCAATCGAAGCAATAGTTTAATCAACAGAGGCAGCAGCCTGGGATTGTGTGTGTGTGCCACAGGGTCACCACACCAAGTAAGGTCGCAAGAGGAAGTGAAGAGGAAGAGCAGCAGTGTCGACGTGACGTCGTGGGCGTAGGCCCAGCGACGTCACACCGGCAAGTCAGCTGTTTGGCCCAGAAGGGCAGTCGGGCAAGTGGGCACGGCACGTAGGCCAAAACATGGGAAGCAAGGGCGATTGTGAAAATGGAGGAATAGGAGAAAGACAGAGAGGTAGAGATGATAAGCAATGTGAGTCCAACTAACTGTGTATATCCGCTCTGCTTTACTTTCAGAAAAGTGCAAGCAGATCAAGTCCGAGAAGCAAATGCGCAAGGACTGTCCCTTCTGCAAGGAGCATAAGAAGCGGCCGCTCATCAACTACATGCGCAAGCGGGAGCAGCGCAAGCACCATGACAGCATCTGCGAGGACGAGGAGGAGATGCATGAGCATGAGCATGAGCACGAGCATGAGCACAACCACAAGGTTGTGCAGCAGCCCGCCCCTGCGCTGTCCTCCGTCCTTGCCCAACAGAGCTGCAAGGTGTGAGCGGGACAGACAACCCTAAAAACAAGAACAGCAATTCGCATATGCCATATAAATGTTAAGCAGGAGCAAGGGTACCCCTAGAACGTAGCAAAACAAAAAAGAAGACAGAAAAAAGAAAAACAACGAAAAAAAAATAATGAAAAACTGTAAAACATAAAAGATGGCGGCGTTACCTATGACGGAGAGATGGCGCGAAACTGGAAACTGAAAACCAATGCGATTGCTCTTTCGCATCGCGAATACACTACCATTTACAAAACAGAAGCAAGAACTTGATACCAATTTACAAAAGACCCTATACTCTTATTGTTAAAATCCATATTATCTTCCATTTGGTTTTAAAAAAGCTTCGTGAAAGCTTAACAGTAAACCAAATTGTTTACAGAAATACAACAGCACTCGATGAGAAAATCAAACAACGAAAACCTGCCCGCTTGACCAACGCATTTTTTGACCCTAGGCGATCAGTAAAACAAACAAAAAGTTAAACATAAAAACTATATACACCAACCACAAGGGAAGCAAAAGAAAAAAGCAACAAAAAAACATTTTCTATTTTGCGTACGAGACTGAGTAAATTGCAGTAGATACTTTTAAAGCTACATGTGTGTATTTGGTTTTTTTTAACCCAATTTGATCAGTTACAGGAATAGAACATTAACGAAAAATAATGAAAGCAAACAAAGTAAGGAAAATGCTTCAATGACGCCAATTAAGGTTTCAAATTATTATTTTTTTAATATGTATGTCAAATTAAGCATACTTTGGACCCCGAATTTTATTGTATCCTTGTCTATATTAGACATTTCCCTATATATTTATTGTAATACCAACTGAGCATTCTCAATGTCCGAGCAAGTGTCAAAATAAATCTAAATCTATATGTATATATATATGTATTTTAAAGTTGCAAATGTTTCGAAACTTAATGGCCAAGTTAAATTTTCTTAACCCAACTTATAATTATACGAAAATAAATATGTAACAGGTTATTTTGTGTTAAAACTCAACTGTGCAAAATACGAAAATATTATAAAAATAATTTATCATTTGCTTTAGTCATATAAGTAATTGATCAAAAATGTGTTGTTTTGCGAAAAAATTGCTTGCAGGTACCGAGAAATTTTCAATTTACACAGTGTTATATATCATATATATTATATTTTAATGTTTAATTTAGATTAAATAAAATAAAACATAAAAAATACAAGTGAAAATCAATTTAAAAAATACTATTTTTTTGAATTTTGGAAAAAAGAATGATGGATAAAATCGTACACAACTTTTTTCGGATGGCAATCATATCAAGTAGAAGTTACAGGCGAGTGTGACCGACTATGAGATACCCGGCATGGCTAATTCACTTTGTCTAATTATGCTCAAATGGATGAACAATGTTGACAAATGAATAAAAATGTTGCTGGCAACATGTTGAGCAACACCCATTGGTCCTGGCAACACTTTGTCGTTAAATAACTCCCATGTTTATCATTCGATTTTACTCTACATTTTAGAGCACATTTCATATATTTTCTTTTAATCCGAAAATCACGACATAGTTATACGATTTTCGTGGATAAGAGAAGAATTTCGCCACCGAATTTTGTAGCTCAAACTCTTTGTCTCTAAGATCTGTTCTTTCATACGTAAAGACGGACAAACGGAAATGGCAATATCGACTCGGCTGATAAAGAATATATAGAATTTATGGGGTCGGAGATGCATCCTTCTGCCTGTTACATACATTCAAGGTTGGCCCTAAGTTTTTATACCCTTATACCCTACGAATACCGGCTATAAAACGTATATTTTACCTTAACTTATGGGTTAACATCCATATATTAATAGAAATTAGAAAATGTGATTTGGTAATGCCTCTTCGTATGCCTGTCCGAATAAATACCTAAAGATTTTAAATTTTGGTGACACGATGTGTTTATGTCTCAAGCAAGCCTTAAAATGTTACCCCTTTATTTACTGACCACACATATCTCAAAAACGTACTTTTAAAGTGATGCATTGATTTTCTTTCGAAAATCAAATATATTAAATTCTCGACGTAGGCAACGTTAATATTTTACAACCTTAGTATTTAGTTTATTGGGGTGGGTCAGTGAAATTATCTTACCTAAGCTGGTTTGTTTTACAAAAAATTCCGTTATTCTTTATACAAATCTTGTCCGAAATTGTTTCGACTCGCACCACTTTGTTAATTAAAGTTAATAAATCATTTCAAGACGACATAAATGATAAAATCTGAGGTTGAAATCAGAATAAATATCAAATTAAGTAATAATTTTTTGATAAGGTCAGTTTGAAAAGGTGACCCACAAACTAAAGAGTGGTTCGTGTTTTGTCCAAGCAAATGACTCATTTAACTCCAAATCAATCCGCCCTGGAACCTGAACATGTGAATATGAATAATAAAATGATTTGCCTGAGTTCTCTCTCATGCAATCAAAGTTTGTTGAAACATAACCTTACTCAAATAATGCCCCCCTCATCTAAACTGAATAGAATTAGAGCAACGAACAGTTGACACGCGAAGATGAGATCAGCTTTTGCGCTAATAATATTTCAAGAGAAGTAGCAAAGCAGCATATTTACATTTTTTTTTTCTGTGGACCCCTACAGGCTGGTGAACAAACTGTGAATTGCCCAGCGCGCTATACGAATTATATTATACGAATTTAAGTATAATGGGTAAGAGCTGGGTTAGAGAAAAAACAGCGCATGGAGGGAAGCCATAAATGCAGTCACTTAAAATTCAATGTTAACCACATTGCTCAGGGAATGGAACTGACTACATTATTATAAGCTGGCTTTGATTACAATTGTTGTTATGCAGTAAACTGGAATCTAACCTACACGTACTACTTATTAAATAATGCAAGCCATAATGCAAAATTAAAAGTTATTTTGCGAGTTATATTTTTAGATTTTGCATATTGTTTTTGAATAGAAGAAAAGCAACAATTATTAAAATTGTCTTCTTTAAATTTCTGTTATTGTTCAATTGCTCACTTGTTCGCAGTTCATCGCTCAGTTGCTCACTTGTTTACATTTGCCCATATATGTTCTGTTCATAACTGTTCATAAACAGACCAGTGAGCGCTGCATGATATGCAACTACAACTAAAAAATAATCACCCGTTACATATTATTTTTTGACAAAGTTTTGTTTTTAATTTATGTGTCGATAAAACATGGATGCATTCTGCCAAAAACATATCCACGTCTATGATCGGCAGAGTGAATTTTAAGTAAAGTAAATAAGATGAGAGAATACCGTTACACAGTATGTATGTCGGAACGGCCGAAATCGGACTACTATATCCTATAGCTGCCATAGGAATGATGGCGAAATTAATGTAAAAAAATTTTTAACTTCTCTGTTTTTAAACGTATTTCTATAAATTTTGAGATATAGCAGTTTTTTATGGTTCTAGAATTACGGTTTTCATTTTTTTTAAAGTCGAACAACTATATCATATAGCTGCCATAGAAGCGATCTGTCGATTTATATGAAATTCTACATGTAAAATGTAAAATTTACAAAATTCGATATTTTTTCAACATTATTAAAATGGTTTGATTTCCAATGATCCAATTGCAGACTGCAAGGGTATACCAACTTCGGTTTACCGAAGTTAGTTTTCTTTTTCGTTCCATTTTTGTTGAATAAAAATGTACAAAATTGAGATTTAAAAAAAACAAACGGAACTCGTGGTTTGGTTACTTATTAACAATTTCAGGCCCTTTTCTGGCATTGAATGTTATATTATAAAAAATATGAGAAAAATACCAAAATGTCTTATAATTTTGATATGCACCTTACCTGGCGTCGAGCTGGTTAATTAGAGTTAATATTTCAACTAGCAACGTGGCTATCTCAAATGTTGCTAATTATAAGAAAAATAAAGTGATGTAGTCGTCAATGGCACGCTTTGTGCATTAAACACGTACGGAATTCGAAAGATTAAAGAATTTGTTATTGTGTAAAAAGTGAAAACTAGCATTTAAATCGATGTTTCTGGATTTGGAAACCCACTTTTCTTATAATCTTTAAAAATGTTTGTGGTATGTCTAAAAGAGTGTTCGGTTGCATTGCGGTTTTTACAGGCTTTGCGCACGATAACACATTTGCTATGAATTAATTTAGAATGTTAGCTTGCTTCGAAGCAGGTTCAGTTCTTAAGTGGTTTCAGGCATGTAAAGGTCATTCAGAAAAGAAATCGTTAAAAATTGAGAATAAGGGTACAAATCGGAGAAATCTTACTTATAAAATGCTTAAGCGTCTTCTGAACAAAATGAGAACTCCCTTTGGAGTAAAGTTTCAAGGTGACTTTTAGAAAATATGTATATTTGATAAATATATGATCAGAATCGGTAGCTACTTCTATATGGATTTTAAAGTAATAAAATTAAAAAGTTTAGCTAAATGTGTTATCTATATTATTATAAACCAGTTTTAAACTATATTCGAGCGGCTCAGAGTTTCGATCAACATCTTTACACTTTTCAGAGCGTTCCAAGTCTGGATTGCAAGGAAAGTTCAAAGTATAAGAAGCGTTATTTTTATACCCGGTAACCAGCCGAATCGATCTACCCCTGTCCGTCTATACGAAAACTAACCTCTCAGTTTTTGAACTACATACATATGTATGTATCCGAATTAAACTTTGCAGAAAGTCTTGTTTCTATTCCCATTAATATGTATGTATGTAAGTCGGAATGGTCAAAATTTAACGGCTAATCAATAGCTGCCATCGAAACGATCGGGAAATTATTAAAAACCAAATATTATACAAGTAACTTCGCCGTTTTTCAACGTATTTCGATCAATTTATATACATTTGTGTAAAAAACTCGAATAAATTTATGAAAGTCTTTGTATATGTAATTTATTTTAGATACTTTTGGACAAAATAAGTCATTTATCATACATTCTAATGATATAAGTCCTTTAAATTTTTAAAATTATTTTTTTATACCATAATTCAGTGTTCTAGGGAAAAATGATAAATAAATTTTAAAAAAAATTTAGACTATTATTAATTTTTTGAACCAAAAAAAAAAAAAAAAATTGGAATTATGTTAAAAAAATGTATTATCCTCATTACTCATTCCTCAATAAACTTATGTTCTTTCTTCATATATACGGAAAAATGGTTCAAATTGATGCTTATGAGTCATATAATAAGAAGCTTATACAAAAAATAAATTAGTAAGTAAATTAGTAAGTGCATAATTCACTATTTCGGAAAAATGGTCAAAAGTGGTTTTAATAGGCGAAACTACGGCTATAATTTTTCAAGTCGAATACAGCTGAACGAATTGGAGCTAATTTTGCACATCAGAACCACTTTTGGCCCTTTTATCGAAAAATTTAATTTTGTACTGAATAAGCGAAAAGCGAAATTTCAACTTCGCCACATCAACTATTCCTTATTTTTTAAATGCGCCTACAGATCTTCTTTTTTGATAAGTTTCATAATATATAGTATGAGTCGTAAGCGTCAATCTGAACCTTTTTTTCATATATTATAATGAACGGATATAAGTTTATTGAGGAATTTGTGATGAAAATGATACAATTTTTAGCTGATTTTAAACAGATTTTTTTTTTAATTCTTGGTCAAAAAAATTATAACAAACTTAAACAAACTTATTATTTGCAACACTCTAACCCCTAATTTTTATTTATTTTTTAAATTATTTTTAATTTTTCCCGAAACACTCAAATTACAAGTCAATCCAAACGCCAACATGTTGTTTCCATTATTTTTCCCATGACTGTACATAGCTATTTTTCCAGTTTCTGAATTACGGCTTTATTATTACTTTAATACATAATTATAATTGTAATTTAATTTCAAAATGAAGAAATACATTTCGACTGCAGTCAATGCAGAGCAGGAGCAAATCTAATTGGCTCACGACAATTTGATAGATTATAGCACTAAAAATTACAAATTAAAACAAGTGGGAAAGCTACAGTCGAGTGTGACCGACTGTGAGATACCCGGTGCCCAAAGCATTGTGGGTGGAATTACATAGCAGATGAACATGGAAAATAGAAAATGTTGACAAATGAGAACAAATGTTGTTAGAAACATGTTGAGCAACATCGAAAAAATACAAATGTTGCTAGGACCATATTGCGCAACACCCAACAAAGACAAATGTTGCTAGGAACAATGTTGCTAGGCAGTACACATGTGCGCTCTCAACATCTCTCTTTCTGTATGCTTCTTCATACACAGAAACTTTATTGTTTAATAACTTCCATGTTTATCATCCGATTTTACTCAAATTTTTAGAATACATCCGCAAAGGCCTACTTATTTATTTTATCTGTTTACTTTAAGCCGAAAATTACGACTATAGCTTATATACTGTTTTTTATGATTTTCGGGGGGGGGACAGACTACTAGTCTAGGCCACTAGTAGAAAACTATTGGTCTCGCGGCAATTGTCATACTAAATAGTGCTTTATTTTGGCAATAAAAGCGTGTATTTTTTTTGAATGGGACAGCATGATGTCGTTGAATTCTTCTCCTTCTTATTTAACGTACAATGCTTTTGGTGCCGGGTATCTCACGGTCGAGCTTACTCAACAGTAACATTCTTACTTCTACCTTTAATATTTCTGTATATCTGTATAAATTATTCTAATTGTTTACGACATTTTATTGCAGCTACTAAGGATGGAAAAAAGTTAAGCAAGAGTAATTGCAAATGCGAGCCAACCGCCTGCAAATGTGAAAAACGACGACAGCAACAACTGAAATTGTTGGTGTCGCAACTTCGGAGACGCGATAACGTATCAAGTGTTATATTGTTTTAGTACCAGTACACCAGAATAAATAAAAAAAAACATCAAGACACATTATCAGCAAAGTATTTTTAAATCGGTGGAGTGAGAAAAAGATGTACACATGTAGAACTTGGGCTTATATTATGCAAAGATAGGAAAAGTACTTAAAAGATAGCCCGACATTAATAACTATATAGAAAACGAAAAGTGTAATACAATGAGAAAGAAAGCTAACTTCGGTGCGCCGAAGTTTGTATACCCTTGCAATTGGATCATTAAAAATCGATCNATTAAATACTTCCAGGGGAAAGTTATAGACTAAACGATTCATTTGGTTAAGGGGCTGTTCATATATTACGTAATCACCTATAGGGGGGGGGGGGTTATTGGACAATGATTACGTAATCATATTATATCCAAATGTATGTTAAAAAAAAAAATATTTTTATGAATTTATGGGGAAACAAAATGTTGATGATTACGTAATCATAGGCGAGGGGTTTTCTCCAATGATTACTCTTGATTACATAGGTGGAGAGGGGGTCGAAAATCATAAAAATTGTGATTACGTAATATATGGACAGCCCCCCTGCACATTTTAATTTTACATGTAGAATTTTACATTTCCATATAAATCGACCGATCGCTTCTATGGCAGCTGTATGATATAGTTGTCCGACCTTAATGAAATTTTCTAATTCTAAAACCGTAAGAAACTGTTAAATCCCGAAATGTATCGAAATACGTTGAAAAACAGAGAATTTTTTTTTTTTCATTAATTTCGCCATCATTTCTATGGCAGCAATAGGATATAGTGGTCCGACTTCGTTCCGACATATATACTGCATGCTAAAGAAATAAGTCTATGCTTTGCATAGTCTTGCAGTCCGATAGCTCAAAAACAGAGAGACTAATTCGCGTAGAAACCGACAGACGGACAGACAGGCAGGCGGAAAGACAGACGGACATGGCTAGATCAACTCGGCTGGTGATGCTGATCAAGAATATATACTTTATGGGGTCGGAGATACCTCCTTCACTGCCTTCCAAATATTATGGCAAAATTATAATACCCTCTGCAAGGGTATAAAAATGAGTTCAGGCAAGGTGGCTAAGGCTACTTGGTTGCCCAACAATGTTGTCATTTCAATCAAAACGTGGTGTCTTATTGACTTGGTTACGATGTAAAAATTAGGTACGATGCCATACCAGAAAATATTTTCTACTTTCAATAGCCAAGATCATATAGTGATAAATACAGAGGTGATACTGTTGGGCGTACTACCGTAACTTAAATTAAAGTAGTTGGACAACAATAACACTAGGAACTGGTTTCGCCTTGCCAGAAAAAAAAATGAAGGTGCTTGAACCTTGTAATCCCTTCAATCAGTCGATAGTATTTTCTATAATTACTCATCGAGTATCTAAAAATGATTAAAAATTCCGTCGTAAAATGAAAAGCGCCACTTCTTAGTCCTATACAGTCCTCATATAGCCGTTATGTGAACATGATATTGAAAGTTAAGAGTTATATTAAAAAAGCGATTAAAATCTTGAGTATTTACTAATAATATCAACAATTCTATCAGATAATACTCTAGTGCTGAATAATATGGCATATGAAACTCATACATACACATCTTAACTGTCAATATTGTTCTTCCAAACGTGTTAAAATCTGAGTCGTAGAATATGAAGATATGGGTGCGAAATCTCTCATTGTTTAAACAAAATCCATTTTCGATGAACTCAACACTCACACTTATTTTTTTCAGGTATTTACTGTGTTGAGTCATTCCATGGGACGGTTTACACAATGTGTAATAGTAATATATTAGTTTTTATGTTTTAGTAGTTTCATCCTATGAAATATATGAAGATTAATGGATAATAAAAGATTAAAAATGCAAAAATTCGCATTATGCTGAAAAACAAAATTGTTTTGTTGGCCTGTGTAAGTAAATAGATACCGCTTACACATTTTTGGTAAGAAAAATGTTTTCAACTGACTGTTGTTATCCATCTTGTTTTTATACCCGGTACCAATAGGGTACAAGGGTGTTATGTGTTAGTGCCAACCGTGAATGTATGTAACAGGCATCTCCGACACCATACATTATATATATTCTTGATCAGCACCACCAGCCGAGTCGATCTAGCCAGGTCCGTATGTCGGTTTCTACGCGAACTAGTCTCTTAGTTTTTGAGCTATCGAGCTGAAATTTTCAGCATAGTCACTGCGTTGCAAATATCATGGCAAAATTGTAATACCCTCTGCAAGGGTATAAAAAGGAAAACTCCACGGTGATACCTCCGGACAATTATCCTTTAAGTAATGCATATTCTGGTTTTCATATCGGATGATTCTGTGGACCGTTCGGATCTACACCGCAAATCAACTTTTTTTGGAGGGACCACGGGAGATTCCCTATAAGTCCTATACCTGCACAAAAAAATTGTCTAAATGTTACGTTATTAAAATCATGTGTCATTTAAATTAATAAACTATCTCAAGCCGTTTATTAACTCAATTGATTGCTGCGCGGAGAGGTCTTTGATATCTTTATAAGTCAAAGATAAAAAGCTCTTCTATGAATTTGATATGGGTCGACATAATTATCCATATAAAATAATTTATTTTCAAAATAAACAAAACCGAGGGTAGATTATAAACTCAAACTCAAAACTAAATCAAATAAATAAACTTGATAAGTAAAAATAACTTTATAAATCCTCCCACCTTTGTTCATGTCAAGTTATATAGATTTGTTTTTATTAAAGTGATTATCACAATATTTATTAAATGTAAAAATTTAAATTTGTCATAGGACCTTAAGCAAACATCCAAAAAGTAAAGTATATGAACGTGTCTGAAGAGATTTCGATTAACATAAGACAAAGAGGTGACATCTCGAGATTGACTGAAACACACAAACAAAGCGATGAAAGCCTCCATTATCATGTAAATGTTAGCTAGGGAACACAGTGTTTTCAACAACTTTGTGAGGTGAGGTGAGGTTTGTGTGCATGGAGTGCAGCTCTCTGTCCTGATTGCTTTCCGGGTAATTACTGATTGTGCGGAGACCTGATTCCATGGGCCATTGACTAATCAAAGTGAAAGTGGTGATAGCCAGCACCCATTAGGTATGGCACCGCCACGGAAAATATCGCAATGAGATTAATTTAATGTAGTCTCTAGAAATTAACGCCATAATTTGTATGTACAGAATAAAGCGAAACTTTTAAAATACAATTTTTTTTCGTTGATTATTTAATAATCTACCACGTGGTAGTTTTAATTTGATAATTTTTGATGATAGGTTTAAAAAAAAAAAAAAATCTATAAAACACTCAACTGATGTCTTGTAAGAAATCACTATGTTAACGTAGTGACGATGAGGGCTGAGAGACTAGGAGACTATTTTATAGAGTTGTTAAATGTTAAGCTCCGTACTCAGACACGCGAACAGCGTTTTTAAGCAGTGAGAGAGAGCGAGAGGTCAATAGCCGAGAAAAACTTTTCGGCATCGCTGTTTAAAAGGCCGGTACGCAGGCAAACGAACAAAATACTAGAAAATACCAGAAATAGACTCTTAGTATTTCTAGAGCGGGGTCACGAACAGATTAAAAAATGTATAAAACAGGTCGTTCTCGACTATTGGTCTCTTACTTTCTCTTACTGTTTCTTCGCACATTTCAAAAATATAGATCCCGCCAAACACAATAATGTATGCAAAAAGTTATAGTAATTAAATTGGCAGAGGCCAATTCAATAATAAGGGATTTGGGCAATATTAAACTTTTGCATAAATAAAGGCCTGGAAGGAAATAGGTCCCTTGATGTCATATTTGGTTATGACTTTGATGTGCACTATGAGATGTCACGCTCGATGACTGAGATGAAGGCGTCAGAGGAGTGTCTGGCTAGACAAAACCTTCATTGCCAAGCTGGAAAAGGACATATTCAGCAATGGACAGAACCGGGCGAGGGGCAGTACCAACTCTAACCAAATGTATGCCAGCAAAGATATGGTGTACAATCAGAGTCTCGCATCCATCAAGAACGAAAAAATTTCGAATTATTTCACCAGTCCAACAATATAATGGCAGCAGGAGTGGCTGCGGCAACCACCGCCACCACCCAGATGGTGGTTATTTCCATTTGGTAAGAACAGAATCACCAGCAGCAGCCGAAAAAGCGGCCTTTGTCCTGGTTGTCGATCCAGGAAAGAATGTTGGAGAAGTAATAGGAAGAAAAAGAGGCGGCTGTGCATGGTCGAGAGAATCTGGGCGACGGCGTTGGTGGTCATGGTGCGCAAATGCTTCCAAAACAAAACGGCAAATCTGTCAAAATTGTCTTTCAAGTATGAAATAAATAATTGTAAATACAGCTTTAAAATACGTATGACCGCATAATTTACCTCCCAAAAATGCCCAAGAACGTTTTAAGAAGCGGTGACACTGGAAAAAGATTAAATCTTTTTCGGGTTGCGAACTGTTTTACTGTCTGCGTACTAGGTTTTAAATGTAAAATAATTAAAAATGTTTTAAATGGTTCTAACGATTTTTGATAGTCTCTCAAGGTCAAGATTGCTCAACTTTTTCTCATTAAAATTAGGAGCAAAGATTCCATATACAACTATACTATACTATACTATACATGTACTATACATATTTATGTAAAAATACATGTAGAGACGTAACGAGACTTGCACAATTGCAATAAACTTAAATAAACATCAAACAAGACTTAAAATATTATTATTTGAAAAAACGTTTTAAATTTGATCCACTTTGCTGTTCCTGCTATTTTGACGGGAAACAGGAAACAAGCTAGATTTTTTGCGCCCATAACTGCTAAACGATCAAAGTTACAGAAACGTGCTATATGTCGTTGGAAAGGTATAGTCACTTAACCTTGACATAATTTATCTAAATATTACAATTAAAAGATAATTTTCATTAACGGAGCCCCTTCCAAAAAATTAAAATTATGTTAGGAACGCTCTTAGTTTAGTCACAATAAATCTTTAAAGTTTAGCCTAATTCCCATACAAAATGCGTAGCAAATACGCACACTGACAAATTATGAATAAACAAAATTCAAGCGCCTGTCTGTGTGATCGTCGCGGTACAGTGGTCTGTAAAGCTTAAAATGTTTGTTAAATTGTGCTTAGCGTAAATCACACAGACAGGCGCTTGGATTTGGTGTATTCATAATTTGTCACTGTGTGCGTGTTTGCGTAGCAACGGTTTCCAAGCTCATTTTGTATGGGAATTAGGCGAAACTTTAAAGATTGATTGTGACTAAACTAAGACCGTCCCCAACATAATTTGTATACCCAAATGTACGTTGAAGCACCCCCTATCTATGTTTTTTTTAATCCCGGTCGATGCATACTTAGTATGGCAATCGCCGCTTAATATCAAACAAAAACACCGCTTAACTAGGTAAGATGAAAGTGACGATGGCACTTTCCACTTTAAAAGTTTCTGATACCAAATTTTGTGATGAATATTAGTAACGTTAACATACATAAATAAATTACCAATAATTCAACAAGTTTCGTTTTCGAGCTTAGTGCCGTAAAATTAGTAAAATATCTAGTCTTGGAACTAAAAACCAGGATGTCGAATTAGTAACTAATTAAATTATTTGTAATTTATATGTGTGTTACATGTTACAAGTATCTTTTAATTTCACCCACTTGGCTACCTTTTGGGTACCGGGTATCTCACAGTTGGTCACACATGACTGTAGCCTTCCTACTTGTTTTATACCCCTTCAGGGTATTACAATTTTGACCAGAAGTTTACAACGCAGTGAAGAAAGCATTTCCGACCCCAAAAAGTATATATGTATGTATTCTTGATCAGCATAAGCAGACGAGTCGATCTCTCCATGTCCGTCTGTCCGTTTGTCCGTTTTATGCAAAATAGTCTCTCAATTGTTCAGTTGAAACTTTCAGAATAGTCTTATTTCTATTACAGGTAGTGTTCAGTATATCTATAGTTAGTCACAAAAGTATTCGTTGCAAAGAGGGTTAAGAGAAAAATGCCAATTTTAAATAAGTAACCGTTTTAAAATGTTAAAGAAAAGTTTGGGTTTCCAAAGATACATATTTTCTGAAGTATATGGCGGAAAAAACCAAACAGAAAACGCTTTCCATGAAAAGTTATGGACAAAAATATAAAACTAAACCGTTTTGTATGCTCACAAAAGTATTCGTTGCACATACAAATTTCATATTTTTTCGTATTTTTTGGGGCTGGGCACTATTTTTTTTTTTTGCAATTTGGTTTGTTTTTCTATGTAAAGACGGAATTCGGGGAAAAACACAAACTTGTGGCGTCATTCTTGGTGTAAATCTCTAA